>CM030367.1:18135823-18153323 GCA_017893485.1 Hemerocallis citrina
TACCAATGTTATGGAATTGGCATGCAGAACCATACATTTTGGTCTCCCATGCATTATATGCACTCTCCCACTGCATACATCTGATTATGCTATTTTCGGTTTTTTAAAAAACAACATAGATCTTTACACATT
Source organism: Hemerocallis citrina (assembly GCA_017893485.1). Classification (NCBI taxonomy): domain Eukaryota; kingdom Viridiplantae; phylum Streptophyta; class Magnoliopsida; order Asparagales; family Asphodelaceae; genus Hemerocallis; species Hemerocallis citrina. The sequence goes on from CM030367.1 coordinate 18,135,956, forward strand.
GAGCAAGCACACTAAGCCACACAAAAACAATATGCACCAATATGTGGCCACATAATGCCATATGTGCCATTTTGCAGGCACACAAGCTACAAAAGAACCCCAAAAGTAGGTCTTTTGGCCATATCTATACATGCCATTACATATTCCGCATTTAAATGCATAACTTGTAAAAATATATAAACTAAAACGCATCACATATCACAAGGATCATACTTGAATTATTAGAACAAACTCACATGTGTACGAAACTGAAGGGGCACAACTTCTTTCGAACCTGAAAATTTAGGCGCAGGAGTTACTTTGCAAGCATTTGCAAAGTGAATGTCTTTAACCTCTTAAATAAAAGGAGATTTCGATTTTAACCATACATACAAATTACATATAATGATCTTGCATAAAGATAACAGCATTGCATGATTAAAATTTGTAAAAAACAGTTACATAAATACAGGGCCGGCCCAACACTTATTGAGACCTAAAGCGAACTTCAAAATGAAGCCTTTTAAAAATTTGTAATAATAATTTGTTAAAATTAATATATTTTATTGAAATGTTATCTTTCGGGCTTTTTGAGATGCAAAATCATTTATTATATTATTGTAATCAATTTCACTTAATATTTCTTTTTCAATTAATAATTAAAGCTTAAACTCTTTTTTTTTTAGTTCGAATAACCTGACTCAAATTTCCTAGTTGACATTTATATATTTAAAAATAAAAAACAATAAAAATTAACACTAAAAATTAACACTAAATAAATTAAAAATAAAAATAATAAAATAATAAAAATTAACACTAAATAAAGGCTTCACTAGATTAAAACTAAAAATTAACACTAAATAAATTAACAATAAAAATAAAAAAACAGTAAAAATTAACACTAAATAAAGGCTTCACTAAATTAACACTAAAAATTAATACTAAATAAATTAACAATAAAAATTAACACAAAATTAGATACCGACTGGGCGAGGCCGCAAGGGAAGTGGAGGCGGAGGCGCGGTGGCGCGGCGGCGCCGACTGGGTGATCTGGCGATGGAATTGGAGTCATTGAGGGATTAGGGAGGGCCTGGACTGGAGGCTACCAGGCAGGGAGAGCGGGAGGCTGGGGCCTGGGAGCGATGCTGCGATGGCCGATCGCCTTGCCAATCGGAGTCGTTGAGGGGAAGCAGGCTGGGGAAGCGAGGCGGCGACGCCGATCGGAGATAGAGAGATCAGAGAGAGAGAGAGCGCACGATCGGAGAATTGAGGGCTGGGACTCTGGGACTGGGAGCGATCCGGAGATAGAGAGATCAGAGAGAGAGAGAGCGCACGATCGGAGAATTGAGGGCTGGGACTCTGGGACTGGGAGCGATCTGGAGATAGAGAGAATTTCGGAGAGAGATAGATCAGAGAGAGATGTGAGAATTGAGATGTGGCCTTTCAGAGAGAGAAAGATCAGAGAATTGGGATTGAAAGAAATTCTCTCTGATTATAATTAGGGGATTAGTAAGAGGCCTTTCCTATTTCAAGGATTCATTTTTGGAAAATGGAAACCAAAAATAACTACCCTCTTATTTCAAGGAGTCATTTTTGGAAACCAAAAACAAGTAAGGAAGGTGAATAGGCAGCGGGAGACTGGGAGTGAGTACTCAGTAGAAGAAAAAAAAAATGGAGGCCTAAAACATGGGAAAAATTTGGAGGCCTAAAGCAAGGGCTTTAGTTGCTTCCCCCTAGGGCCGGGCCTGCATATATATAAGGAGGTCTTCGTAGGCAAAACATGTTTAACCTCATGGTAGTTCATCCTTCTTTTAATGTTTTATGACATGCAGAACACTTTGAACAATATGTTCAATTTTTCCTACCTTATTTTACTGCCACCTTATGGTACTATCAGTGGCGTAGCCAAAATTTCCATCTAGGGGACACGACACTTACTATAAAAAAAAATTATAATAAACACATTTGCAAGCCTCAAAATATCATATATTACTACCAAAAACACAAACTATTACAATCACTAAATAGCATTTTTCTTTAGCAATAAAACCCTTTGAGATTTTATATTCTGAAAATATTGAATGATATCTTCATTGTCAATGGCATCCAATACATCTCTTTCAATATATACAACCAAACAATCATTCATCATCTCATCTTCCAATCGGTTTCGTAATGAAGTCTTGATGATTTTCATTGCAGAAAATACTCTCTCTACTATTGCGGTTGCAACGGGTAATAGCAATGCTAACTTCAACAACAAATATACCAACGGACATGCACGGTGTTTTTTTAACTGAACCAGCTTTTTAGCAAGCCCATTAATCCCTGCAACTTTAGAAAATCGTCATCAGAGCGCACATCCAAAATGTAGGTATCAAGTTGCCGGTCAAGGTGCATTAAGTCAATGTTAGAGAAATCAGATGGATAAAATTCAGCAAAGCAAAGCAATTTTCTCTTATCATAAGCAGAAAATGAATCGCTTGGATCAAGACAAACCATACACAACAACAACTTCTTATTTGCCTCATTAAAACGATTGTTCAACTCCTGAAGTTGCAAATTAATCACTTCATAAAACAATTCAATACGATAATAATGAAGATTTGTTTTTCCTTCGAAGTTGCGACGGGATCTTCCATGTTGTACAAATAATTCATCCATAGGTGGAATTACTATCTTATGCTTCACACAAAATGAAGAAACTTTTTCCAACAATGATTCTCATCCATCATTTCTTATATTTTGCAATTGTTGCTTGGTTATCCTCACAAGAGTCACGGCATTTATCATATCTTGGTCTTTTCTCTGTAAAGTTTGTGTAAATCATTTATAATTTCCAAAATATTCTTCATCAAATGTAAATGAAATGCAAACTCAAATTATGCAATGATTCCCAATAGATTTTCTGCTTGCCCCCTTATCTTCTTATCCTTTGCATCCTCTTCAACAATCACAATAACATCAATCACAGACGAGTACAAGCAAATCAAACTCATTAGTGTACCGTAATGAGAACCCCAACGGGTGCTTCCTGCTCACTTCAATGTCATTTCTTGATTCTTACCTTGCCCAGTCAAAATATCACCATTATAAACTCCTTCAACAACTTTCTCAAATTGTTTTGAACGAAGAATGTCCCTCCGCTTGCATGAGGCTCCAACGATATTTGATACACTCGTAACATTGTCAAAGAATACAGAAATCTTCCCGTGACCTTCTGCAACAGCTACAAGTGTTAATTGAAGTTGTTAAGAAAAGCAGTGAACATAATAATCCGACTCATTCTCCATCATAATCAAGTTTTTTAATCCATTGAACTCTTCCCGCATGTTACTAGCACCATCATACCCTTCCCCACGTATACTCGATGTACTTAACCCATGTTGAGACAACAGAGACTCAATAGCTGCCTTAAGTGATAAGGCAGTTGTCACACCCCGCTTCCCCAAATACGGAACACAAGTACGTAATGTAGGCCCAGGGAATGATGTAAACACCATCCATAAGCTGTACCAGACTAACTCAGCAATAAGAACAACAAAACACAGCCACACAAGAGATATAACCACATGAATCAATGATAAAGTTCCAATAATAATGAAATAAACCAACAGTATAAATATCCAACATCTGGGATCAAAACAAAACTACGGTTCATATAGCCCAAAACAGAATACAAGAGAGAACAATGTTCAAAAAATAAATCTGGCAGCAATTAATAAAACTACGCAGCGGAGACTAGATCCAACACTAGAAACGTCACTCACCAATTTCTTCGGGAACAGATCCTTCAGTACCTGTAAAATCTTGATCTAAAAAGAAAGAAAAAAGTGCCCTTAGAGAAAGTCGTGGGTAGCAAGTAGAGAAAACAAAGGATAATAGGAAAGAATGAATATCAAAGGAAAGGAATATGGTCAAAGACAAAGAACAAAACAAAGAGTAGGCAATATCAAAGGTGTACAATAATCACACATGAAATGCGTGATGTCAAGTCAAGTCCAATACAAGATCAAGTATGTAGGTTGTTAAGTATTTTATTAACCTATCTAGTGCACGTACTATTGCATCCCATTCCATAGGTTCCGTGCAAGCACAGTGATCGTTTTAGACTGATGGTGAATTCACGGTTCGTGTACTTGGCATTGATAAAAATAACTTACAATCAGGAATCATCAATAAATCATTGCAATCAGTACACCTCCTTCCAAGATAATACAATATAATGATGAGGTCTTACCGAGTACATTTCCCGATTGTTCACTACCAAGTCTACCCATAATACCCCGGCTTGTTAATAGATTATTTTCATCCTATGTGAGCATGCAAGAGGGTGTCAATGTTTAATGTTACTATGTGTGACTAATTCTAAGAACTACAGATAAAGCATGAAGCAAACACATCATTTAAGACATTTCACAAAATCAGGACAGCATGATCTTGTTGTACTAAAACACAGATTATGGTCACTACACAATAGCAAAACTAAATCCGCTAGAAAATCTGAAAAGTAGACTTCCATACGATTCTAGCGAGTATAATTAAGGTATATAAAAGACATAGCAACTAGGGTGAAAACTCTAATCTAATCAGGTTTTATGTTCAGTCAGCATGCAGTAGGTTATGTTCTACTAATTATTTCAGGTCAGAGAAATCATTAATAAAATCTACGAAAATTCAAGGAAGTAGCTATACATGTCTAGGTCCAGCATGATTTATTTCAGAATTTTCCTTTACTTTTAATAGGGTCAAATAAAATAAACAACAGCAGGATACGCATGAAATTATGAGTCTGAAATTACTAACATAGTTTCAGTAATGTGATGATATCTAATAGATGGCAAATTGGAATTTCAATCCACACTAGAGAAAAATTATCTAGACATCAAGGGCTACGTTTTATGTTCAGTAAGTTTCCTTAAATTATGTCATTAGCATGGCTAAAAATCGAATTCAAAGTGAAACATACAGCAGTCCATAAATCAACTTAACATAAAAAGATAACAAATAATCCACACGATCACATATAGCATGAAAATTGGTAATCAAAACAATCCTAGGTGTCAACATGAAAATTTCTAAGGTTTAAGATACATTTATCATGGTCATGGTGTCAATTCATCAATTAAATTCAATCTAGTACGTTCAAGTTATCATGTCCAAGTCATCAAGTAAATCCTATGCATGAATTTAATTATTTAATTGTAAAAATGGATGAAATATTGGGGACTAGGTTTCGATCGAAGAGATAGTACGATGTTAAGAGTATGTCGGGTTAGCTCATGTAAACCCTCGATAATCTTAACAGAATTGTCAAAAGCAGTTTTGATAGTAAAAGGACAGGATCTACTTGCAGGAGATCAAATAATTTTGAACACAAACAAAAAAAAAGGGTTCAAGAAGAGACTTGCTTGTTAGTGTAGACATAATTAAATGGAATAACAGAATCAGAATCCCGAGCGAAATCTCCCAAAATATGCGCGAAGAATCAACAGCAACAGCAAGATCCTAGAGTAATTCCTCACACCGGATCGGGACAGAACACAGAACACTGAAATAGGATCTGGTGCGCACAGAACACGAAACTCCAAACCAGACAATAGAATTCTCTGCCTCACACCGGATCCGATCCAAAACAGGAGACAGCAAAGAGGGATCGGGTGTGGTAGACAGCGAGAACTGACCAACAGGATCCTTTCTACACAACGGATCCACATCGAACAGGGGACAGCGAAGAGCGGATCAAGGGGCCCGAACACGGGACAACGAGACTGACCACTCGCAAGTCATCTTCTTCCTCACAACAGTGAGAGAGAGAGAGAGCGAACGGCGGCGACTGTGGCACTGCAACAGCCGCTGTGGTGGTAGAGCGATGTCGATACCACGGTCAGGAAGTGACGGCAGTGACGATCACAGCGAAGGAACTCTGTTCTCTCAGTCGAAAACAGGGGAACGACGGCGCTAGGGACTTCGGGGTTCAAACGGAGATGCAAAAGGGACTCGGTGGAGTGGCAAGAGATGATGAAGGTGATGAGGGTGCACGGAGAGGGAATAGGGCGATGGTGAGGGAATTACGGTGAAGGGAAACTTCGGTGGTTGTGTTCGGTGGGTAATGGCGAGGACAACCGGAGAAGACGACGATGACGGTGAGGTCGAGGGGATGAGACGGTAAAGATGGTGGTGATGGAGGGCGATCGGAGTATAGGGTAATGGGGTCGAGGGTGGTGTTTGGTTTAGGTTTGGGGTGTTTAGAAACAGAGAAGGGAGAAATGGGATGCAGGGAGAGAGAAACGGTGCAAGAGAGAGAGAGGGACAATTATTAGGGTTAATTAATGGGGTATTTATAGGGATCAGGAAATTAGGGTTTTGGGTATCGGTTTTGGCTCCAAAAAGAGTCAAACCAATGCAATGAGATGAGACGAATACAAAGGAGAACAAATCGAATTCAAAATAGAAAAGAGCAAAATTCACAAAAGAACATTCCAATCAAAAGAACACAGATTGATCAAGAGGGAACAAAAGAAACCAAGAGAAGACAAAATGCACAATAATAAATTAGTTCAAATACAATAATCAAAAGAGTACAAAATAAAATAAAATTCAAAAATAGGGTTTACAGCAGTAGTAACACCAACATGAACAATGCCAAGAAAGTGCTCCATAAATTTGTATGATACTTAAGTTCTTTTATCCAAGTTGTTGTTTCAATCACCTCTATGTTAGTGTAGGTGCCCTAGAGGCAATACAATGATATTATGTAATCAGTATTATTGACATTATGTTCTTTTTATATTAATAATTTATTATGCTTCGTATTTACTGCGATATAATTATTAGCATGATAAATGTCCTTAGATTATTAATACGAACTATATGAACTTGAGATTATATATAGTATAATAATCTTAAATGTCCCTAGTCGAGTATTATTATTATTAGGACAGTAATAATACATTGAGACTAGTATGTTGATTGATTGATGACCACTTCTCATGGGTCATTAGTATAGAGATACTAAAATCAATACATAGGTAAATGTAAGAGTACATTGTACTGGACAGACCCACTGTGAGATTCTACATGGAATGAATTAATGAGTGTCATAAGTAATCTCACTGTGATAATGGTGTAATGGTCCTCTGACCTGAAATCATTATATTTCTACACGAGAATTAATGTACTTTGATTCTATCAAAAGTTATCTTTAATCGGGTAATGATAAAGATAATTATTGGGTTCATTATGAATCGTGTGAGAAATATGAATGATCTAGAGGGAATTTAACCCTCCTAATTTTAGGAGTGATATTATCGGCCTCTTGTTTGAGTGAGACTATGAAATGCATGGCCATGCTCAAATATTGATTTGTTTGAATAGTCTACTCATCGATCAAGAAAATAAAGATTAAATTATTAAGAGGATGACACGTCCCATGCCTCTAGTTTAATCTATAATATCAAGGTTAAAAGGATTATATTACATGGAAACATTAATCACGAAAGGTTTAATTGAATCACCAATTATTGTTATTACTTGGGTAGCAATGATGTATTACTAGATGCCGCTCATTGTTTATAATTTTATTATAAGATAATAAAATTATTGCCAACGTAATAATAACCTATAGGGTCACACACTTAGAACGTTTAAAAGGAGTATTAGTTTAAATTCGGAATTTAAATTAAGTGATTCGAAATTAGTTAATTAATTGAGTTGGACTTAATTAATTAAAGGAAAATTCGAATCATTTAAGTGATAAAACCAAATCAGATTGGTCTTATCAGAAGCCAAACTGATTATGGTTAATTCGAATTTAAATGATAAAACCAAATCAGATTGGTCTTATCAGAAGCCAAACTGATTACGGTTAAGCCCACCTCTTATCTCTCCCTATAAATACATAGAGATGTATTAGTTGATTCGGATCCTTTTCAAATCCGTTTTCACAGAAACCCTAGCCGCTCAACTGTTGAGAGGTAAGAGAGAGAGAGAGAGAGGCAAGGATCATCGGCTAGTACCGGCTCCCTTGATCGTTGGACGATCGGACGTTCGTGTGGACTGCCTTAGAGACGCGGATCTAGCTACTAGGGCTGCGTGGTGATTGCAACCTCCATCTTTCAGCCTGCGAAAGCTCCGAAAGGTAAAATTTTATTTCTCCATTATTAGCCAATTCTTATACACGGATCCTAGGGTTAGGGTTTCGGATCTGTCTTTTTCGCTGCGTTTGTGCCTCGAAACCTTACAGTGGTATCAGAGCAACGTGTATAAGGGGCTGATTTGGTTACATGTTTACTGCATTCGATGCATGTATGCATGTTTTATGAATCTGCCTTGATGCAGTTATGTGATATGTCGATATAATATGTTATGTCGATCATATATGATTCTGTTATGCTATATAGATTGTGATTTGTTGATAATTAGGTAAGTTTTACCATCTGCTATGAATGTTCAGTAAGCGATTTGTATGTTATGCATGTAGAATGGTTTATATGGTGATATAAACTGATGGACAGATAGTGTTTGGACACGATCTGTAAACTGGGACATGATATGAATGTATATGATACATGGTTCCGGAACTGTATTTGATGCAGTGGCGGCAGAGACTAAAAGATATGATCTGTTGTTCGAAATCGATAATTTTTAATAAGGATAGTCCTCTGGAATTAAAAAATTTTCTGATTTCGAGCTGACCGGTCAGCTCGACCCCCGCCAGGGGCTGCCGCCCCCGGACCCCGCCCGGGGGCTGCCGCCCCCGGACCCCTGCTGCATATATATATATTTGTGTGTTCTTAATTGTTTATAAGAGCATGGTGCTGGTTATGGCCTTAAGACCCTTAGATTAATGGTTTATGTTTTGGTTTTGTAAATACGACTTGCATGTCGTTCTCTTCATTCTTGTAATTGTATTATCTCGAATGTAACTCGAGTTTCATTATGTAAGTACATAAGTACAAGTTGTTTCTCTTCATTCTTGTAATTGTATTATCTCGAATGTAACTCGAGTTTCATTATGTAAGTACATAAGTACAAGTTGTTTTCATTTATTCAATGTAATGTAATTGTAGATTGAAGGGCGATCCAAAAGATGAAGCAACCAAGGAGAATGAAGACATGTAATTGTATTTATATTTCCCACCATAGATAGACCTCGATCCTTTCATCAGCTTGAAAGGATCATGTAGGATAAAGGCCATAACCAAGCACGTTTACTTACTGCACTTTACATATTGATGTATGAATGTTTCTGTAGAATACACTGTGATGCATGCTTCAATTAGATTAATACTGTATTAATATATGTATTAGATACATCATCCATGCCATGCCTGCTTAAACAAAATAAAACATGTAACGATGAAAGATGAACATTAAACAAACGATCATGAGATTCTCGTGTTTATGAAACACGGCAATTAAATATAAATTTCATTGATTCAACGATTGAATGATTTTGTCAACAACGGATCACGAATCTGTAAGAAAAGGGGTGCCAATAATGCCGTCTGTGCGTTAACCTCTGATCTGGAAATCATTCATTCAACGAATTTTGATTTGAAATATTTAGTTCCAAGAAAAGGGAATCTCTTTATGATGGGATCATTATCGTTTACAAGTAAACCCCTTAACAAAATATTAAGTTAATTAGATGCTTTCCAATGAATTAACACTCATCAAAGCCTAGATCATAAGGGGTGGGTTTGCCAAAGTAGAGCACTCCTTTTAATCGTGGTTAGGTGCGAAAGAATAAAAGTGATATTCGTCATGTTAATCATTGGGACCAACTTAACTAAGTCGTCACAATAGGATTGTGGATAGTGAACTTAGAAGCATAGAGTTTGGCGTAAAATTTATTAGATAAATTAGAACAATAGTTGTTCACCAAACTATCCAAGAATTATATGTGATATAATTGACAAAAGTTGTCTACCTAAATAGTTATGTTTTGGGAGAATTGGCCAACGCTGACTCAAGGCATAATGAAATATGGATCTTGGCTCACTAGAAAATAAGTTTCCGAATTAATAGTAAGGGCTATTAGTTTGAACAAAATAGTGGGAGGTATATTAAGTTGAATGTACCATTATCACTTGAACATAATAATTAATTATTTGACAATCTAACTTATCTTATGCATTTTAAACATTGTAGATATTAAATGGCACAAAACACAAACAACTCTTTCTCCGTGCGATCAGTCCTTGAGAAGGACAAGCTGACAGGAACAAACTTCCTTGACTGGTCTAGGAATTTGAGGATTGTCCTCAGGCAGGAGCGTAAGCTCCAAGTTGTTGAAATTCCTCCACCGGTCCATCCTGGTGACGGTGCAACTCGTGCTCAACTAAATGCTTACCAGAAGCATATTGATGATGCGACAGACGTTGCCTGTCTCATGCTTGCAACTATGAGTGCTGAGCTTCAGAAGCAGCATGAGCATATGGATGCTTATGCTATGCTTGAGCATCTTAAGACGATGTTTCAAGTACAGGCTCGTCAAGAAAGGTTCAATACGTACAAAGCAATCTTTAACTGCAAGCAAGGAAATAACCCGGTTGGACCGCATGTTCTGAAGATGATTGGGTATTTTGAATACCTAGACCGTTTGGGCTCCGGGCTTTCTCGAGAGGCTCAAATAGATATTATCTTGCAATCATTGAACAGCAACTATGCCCAGTTTATCATGACTTTCATCATGACCGAGCAAGACAAAACACCCACTGAATTGTTGGCACTGTTAAGAACTACCGAAGCCAACATGCAAAAGGCACCTGAAAATGCTCCCATAATGATGGTAGGCAATAAAGGTGCCAAGGGAAAGGGGAAATGGAAAGGCAAGAAAAAGATTGGATCTAATGCAGTTGCTCCTTCCAAGCCCACTTTCAAGAAAGCTCTCAAGCCTAAAGGTGGTGTTGCTAAACCTGATAAGGGTGATTGTCACTGGTGCAAGAAACCAGGTCATTGGAAGAGAAACTGTCCAGCTTATTTGGAAAGTCTGAAGAACGTGAAATCTCTGAATATTTCTGATTCAGGTATTCATGTTATAGAAGTCAATTTATCTACTTCTACATCTTGGGTATTGGATACTGGATGTGGTTCTCACATTTGTATTAATGTGCAGGGACTTCAAAGGAGTAGATCTTTGGCAAAGGGAGAGATCGACCTACGCGTTGGCAATGGAGCAAAGGTTGCTGCTTTGGCCGTAGGGACTTATTATTTGTCGTTGCCCTCTGGGCTTATTTTAGAACTTGAGAACTGTTATTACGTGCCTGCGATTTGCAGAAACATTATTTCTATTTCTTGTTTGGACAAGAAGGGTTTTTCGTTTATAATAAAAGACAATTGTTGCTCTTTTGCTTTAAATGATTTAACTTATGGTGTAGCACGTTTATTTAATGGTTTATATGTTCTAGATCTTGATCTTACTCCCGTCTATAATATGAATAAACGTCTTAAAGCAAATGACTCAAATCAAACATACCTTTGGCATTGTCGATTAGGCCATATAAATGAGAATCGCATATCCAAACTACATAAAGATGGATTTTTGGATAAGTTTGATTTTGAATCATACGATGAATGTGATGCTTGTTTACTTGGTAAAATGGCAAAAGCTCCTTTTACTAAAATAGGTGAAAGGGCCAACGAACGATTAGAACTAATACATAGTGATGTATGTGGTCCAATACGTTCTATGGCTAGAGGTGGCTTTTATTACTTCATAACATTTACTGATGATTTCAGTAGATTCGGATATGTGTATCTTTTGAAACACAAATCTGAATCCTTTGAAAAATTCAAAGAATTTAAAGCTGAAGTAGAAAAGCAAATAGGCGGAAGTATTAAAACTCTTCGATCTGATCGAGGAGGTGAATACTTAAGCCATGACTTTAAGAATTACTTAAAGGAGTGTGGTATAGTATCACAGCTCACTCCTCCTGGAACACCACAATGGAATGGGGTTTCTGAAAGGAGAAATCGTACCTTGTTGGACATGGTACGATCGATGATGAGTCATGCTGAACTTCCAATAAGTTTCTGGGGTTATGCCCTAGAAACGGCTGCATATACACTAAACCGAGTCCCAACTAAAGCGGTTCAAAAGACTCCATATGAGATATGGACTGAGAAACGTCAAAGCATGTCATTTATGAAAATATGGGGATGTGAAGCGTTTGTGAAACGTATGATCTCTGACAAGCTTGGACCAAAATCAGATAAGTGTTATTTTGTGGGGTACCCGAAGGAAACTAAGGGTTACTTCTTCTATAATCCGACCGAGAACAAAATAGTTGTTTCTCGCACTGCTGTGTTTCTTGAACGAGAGCTAGTCTCCAAAAGAATCAGTGGGAGGAAAATAGAACTCGATGAAGCTCGAGACCCACAAGATAATGTTGAACCCGAATTGGAAATTGAGCAGGATATTCAAGATAATATTCAAGATGAAACTGCTCAAGAAACACAGATTGTTCGTAGATCTGGTAGGATTCGCCATCAACCTGAGAGATATTATGGATTTCTCTTAGTAGAGAATGGTGATTTGATGCTCATAGATCAAGATGAGCCCCTCACCTACCAAGATGCTATGAACAGTCCTGACTCTGAGAGATGGCTAGAAGCCATGAAATCTGAGATGGATTCCATGTATGATAACCAAGTATGGACTTTGGTTGATCCACCTGAAGGGGTAAAACCTATAGGGTGCAAATGGGTTTTCAAAAAGAAAATCGACATGGATGGAAATGTTCAGACCTATAAAGCTAGGTTAGTTGCAAAAGGTTTCAAGCAAATTCATGGTATTGACTATGATGAAACTTTTTCACCTGTAGCTATGGTCAAATCCATTAGGATTTTGCTTGCAATAGCAGCTTATCATGATTATGAGATCTGGCAGATGGATGTCAAAACAGCCTTCCTTAATGGGAGCCTTGAAGAGGATGTGTACATGACACAACCTGAAGGTTTTGTCAGTCCAAGGGATGCTAGAAGGATATGTAAGTTGCGTCGATCCATTTATGGACTGAAGCAGGCCTCAAGGAGGTGGAATATTCGTTTTGACCAGACAGTCAAGGAATTTGGCTTTATTCAAAACGAAGATGAATCTTGTGTTTACAAAAGGGTTAGTGGGAGCCACGTGGCATTCATAGTATTATATGTTGATGATATATTACTTATCGGGAATGACATACCTTCTCTACAGGCTGTTAAGACTTGGTTGGGAAAAAATTTCTCAATGAAAGATTTAGGCGAGGCGACCTATATATTAGGGATCAGGATCTATAGAGATAGATCCAGAAGATTGATCGGCCTAAATCAGAGTACATATATTGACAAAGTACTGCATCGTTTTGGGATGCAAGATGCTAAAAGGGGATTTGTCCCGATGTCTCATGGGATATCAATCTCGAGTGACAATAGTCCTAAAACATTGGATGAAAAGGACCGCATGAGTAAGATTCCATATGCTTCTGCAATTGGATCTATCATGTATGCAATGATATGTACTCGTCCTGATGTGTCATATGCTTTGAGTATGACGAGCAGGTTCCAGTCTAATCCAGGTGAAGGTCACTGGACAGCTGTCAAGAACATTCTTAAGTACTTGAAGAGGACTAAAGATTCATTCTTGGTATATGGGGGAGAAGAGAGATTAGTGGTAAAAGGTTACACTGATTCTAGTTTCCAAACAGACAAGGATGATTCTATATCCCAGTCTGGTTTTGTGTTTTGTCTCAACGGAGGTGCTGTAAGCTGGAAAAGTTCAAAGCAAGAAACAGTAGCTGATTCTACAATGGAGGCTGAGTATATTGCTGCTTGCGAAGCAGCCAAGGAGGCAGTTTGGATCCGAAATTTCATAACAGGGCTTGGTGTGGTTCCATCGATAGTAGACCCTATCGATCTTTATTGCGATAACAATGGAGCCATAGCACAAGCAAAGGAACCAAGATCGCACTCCAGGGCGAAACATATACTTAGAAGATATCACCTTATTCGTGAGATTAATGAACGAGGAGATATACATATATGTAAAGTGCAAACTAATGATAACGTAGCTGACCCACTGACTAAGGCTTTGTCGCAGCAGAAGCACGAAGGTCACACTAGTTCAATTGGTATTCGATACATGAGTGATTGGCTCTAGTGCAAGTGGGAGATTGTTAGTGTAGGTGCCCTAGAGGCAATACAATGATATTATGTAATCAGTATTATTGACATTATGTTCTTTTTATATTAATAATTTATTATGCTTCGTATTTACTGCGATATAATTATTAGCATGATAAATGTCCTTAGATTATTAATACGAACTATATGAACTTGAGATTATATATAGTATAATAATCTTAAATGTCCCTAGTCGAGTATTATTATTATTAGGACAGTAATAATACATTGAGACTAGTATGTTGATTGATTGATGACCACTTCTCATGGGTCATTAGTATAGAGATACTAAAATCAATACATAGGTAAATGTAAGAGTACATTGTACTGGACAGACCCACTGTGAGATTCTACATGGAATGAATTAATGAGTGTCATAAGTAATCTCACTGTGATAATGGTGTAATGGTCCTCTGACCTGAAATCATTATATTTCTACACGAGAATTAATGTACTTTGATTCTATCAAAAGTTATCTTTAATCGGGTAATGATAAAGATAATTATTGGGTTCATTATGAATCGTGTGAGAAATATGAATGATCTAGAGGGAATTTAACCCTCCTAATTTTAGGAGTGATATTATCGGCCTCTTGTTTGAGTGAGACTATGAAATGCATGGCCATGCTCAAATATTGATTTGTTTGAATAGTCTACTCATCGATCAAGAAAATAAAGATTAAATTATTAAGAGGATGACACGTCCCATGCCTCTAGTTTAATCTATAATATCAAGGTTAAAAGGATTATATTACATGGAAACATTAATCACGAAAGGTTTAATTGAATCACCAATTATTGTTATTACTTGGGTAGCAATGATGTATTACTAGATGCCGCTCATTGTTTATAATTTTATTATAAGATAATAAAATTATTGCCAACGTAATAATAACCTATAGGGTCACACACTTAGAACGTTTAAAAGGAGTATTAGTTTAAATTCGGAATTTAAATTAAGTGATTCGAAATTAGTTAATTAATTGAGTTGGACTTAATTAATTAAAGGAAAATTCGAATCATTTAAGTGATAAAACCAAATCAGATTGGTCTTATCAGAAGCCAAACTGATTATGGTTAATTCGAATTTAAATGATAAAACCAAATCAGATTGGTCTTATCAGAAGCCAAACTGATTACGGTTAAGCCCACCTCTTATCTCTCCCTATAAATACATAGAGATGTATTAGTTGATTCGGATCCTTTTCAAATCCGTTTTCACAGAAACCCTAGCCGCTCAACTGTTGAGAGGTAAGAGAGAGAGAGAGAGAGGCAAGGATCATCGGCTAGTACCGGCTCCCTTGATCGTTGGACGATCGGACGTTCGTGTGGACTGCCTTAGAGACGCGGATCTAGCTACTAGGGCTGCGTGGTGATTGCAACCTCCATCTTTCAGCCTGCGAAAGCTCCGAAAGGTAAAATTTTATTTCTCCATTATTAGCCAATTCTTATACACGGATCCTAGGGTTAGGGTTTCGGATCTGTCTTTTTCGCTGCGTTTGTGCCTCGAAACCTTACACTCTAAACCGAGTGTCCTCTTATTGGGGCATACCGCTAGTACAAGAGTGAACAAATTCCCTCACAAAAGAAAAGTCTGAACCCAATCCAACAAGTTCTTGTGTTTCATCCATCATTGAAGGTCCATTTTTATGACGCTTTTTTTCCTTCTACCATATATTGAAGATAGTTGTACCCAAACGTTACTCTCGAACATTTACATTTTAAGTTGTGCTAGTATGCTACTCATTTTATAGACATTATCTTAATTTCTCTGCTTTTTCAACCTAAAAAAAGATTCATTATATAGTCCATCTTTGGTGAAGCATTAAGGTCATTTTTGAATAAGGTAAGAAACTTGAGCTCATGTCGAATTTGAATGTTTGGACTTTCGTTCCGGTTTGTAGTGGTTGGTTTTTACGATTAAAGAATATTGGAGTCTTAAGTTAGTTTTGATTGTTATACTTCTCTGTTGGATATGATAATTCCATCTTGATGTTGTTGTGTGTTAGTTACTTTCTAGAATTTTCTGATTTGTAAGGAGTAAAAGTTGGTAAGAAGTGTGGATGCTTCTCTTTGGAAGTTATGTCATGTTGAGTACATATTTGACATGATTTCTATTGCAATTTAGTTGTAAGAAATACTTTTGTGTGCGTCTGTGTGGAAGTTGTGTCGTCTCGTGTCTAAATGAATCCAGGTCAGCAGAGTTCTTCTTTGAAAGCTAACAAAATTTAGAGTAATTGAGTTAGAAAGATCTATCATCATTTATGGATAGAACTACAGAGAAATAAATTTTAGGTTGAGAAGGATATCCTTCACTTGCTCAAATACATTTTTATATATGATAAATTGAGTATGTAGTACTAAATTCTGCTTTATAGTTGAAATGAAGTAGCAGATAACTTACCAAAAATTACAACGACGAGATCACTAAGAAGAAGAAAATTGTCACGAAACTGAGTGAAGAAAACCGTGTTTTCCCATTCATACGTACGGCTGTGGATAAGTATTCTGTTAATCTATCACAAAAAAATTTTCAACCACATTTAAAAGCAAAATGGATGCCTACAACAGTCAGCAATCTTAGGATGTAAATTTAAATGCAGGTAGGCTAACTGTGAGAAACAATCTATATGAAAAGACATGAGCTATGTAGCATATTTCATGTAAGGGAAGATTAGGAAAAGTAGAAATCTAGAGAATCAACCTTCATAAGATCCCAATCAGACTTCAGTACATAGTTCACATTAGTCTTTGATGTTATGATTTATCAAGTATCTGTTAACAATTCCTTTGGTATTAAACAATCTTCAAACAGATAGAATAATTTTTAATGGATTGTTGTGAAAGCCAGTTCTGAGATAATGCTTTTTCAAACTTGGATGCTTCTTGGATGCTTGATTATTAATCTTTTTACAATATTATTAATCATTCATGTCCACACACACTCACAGATTCACCTCTCTCTGTATTTGATTTTGAAAATTTTGTAGTTTTGGACACATATAACCATGTTTTTGCTATTCTATCATCGTGAACGAGTATTTCATATGCTGCATCGTTCACGAAAACATGTCGTAGGCATGTGTCCACGGGCAAATCTAGTCTATATAATAAATCACAAGACAATTTGAAAAAAAAGCTATCAAGTGGCTCTCCTTCATTTGAAACAAAATCAATGGCTCACATTCACTCTCCCAAAAGAGATTTTCCATTCCAAAGTTTTC